>OU696571.1:8027500-8067500 GCA_916048095.2 Sacculina carcini
GTTGGCTGAGCTCCCCTCCGGATTTCTCCCCCGTTGGTGGGCGTTTGTTCAACACATGGCCGCCGCTGGCTGCTGTCTCTCCCCCGTGCACTTCCTCACATCTCGCAGCGCGTGCGTAGCGGCCTGCGCCACCTCCGCCAAAAATCAATACTGTTGGAGCCCGCGCGGCTCTGACGCGTCCGTCTGTCTTTGTGCGCGAGTCTGTTAGATAGTCCATGCGTGGTATCGACGCAGCTAGATTGTTGCAGCTGGCTCACATACACACATACACATACACACATACACGGGCACGTGCACGCATACACACATGCATTCTTATAAGACAAACATTCATTACACTCAAGTGCGTTCATTCGTATTCCATGGACTGTTGCGTTTTGTTTATTACGTGACATCTGCCGTTTGACTCTCATACTCTGTCCACTTTCTGTCTGCTTCGCACTGTTTCTTTGTTGTTTTTATGTGTCCGGCTCACAGCTCATGACGGCTGGTATTTTTGTGTTGACGGAGGCTGTACATTTCATTTATTCCAACATTTGTACAATTCCACATTTCAACATTCCAACATTACACAATTTGTCTCAAATGCGCAAAGATGGACATATTTATACATAAATGCATACACACACTATACATACATGACACACGCAAAGGGTTGAACGAGAAATTCTTATGTACAGATCGAGGTATCTATTCGGTATGTGGGGATACCAAGGCACGCACACACACACACACACACACACACACACACACACACACACACACACACACACACATCGTTTAGACAGTACAGACAGTAAGGGACCCACACATACATACACACAAACACGCAGACATACGCACAAATGGGCAATTCTGTACAAGACAAGATCACACTGATAATGTATAAGCTATGAACACGCGTACACTTTCAACGGACAAACATACATTGTCAAGCAACTCACACTTGCGCACAGGCAAGCACATAAACGAAGACGCACATGAAAACTCGACAAATTATAACAGTCAGCAAGAGAGAGGCAGGACAACGAAAATATACACGCAATGACAATTGACTATTTACAGTGAGTACTCGGGTTTTATGAGGAGCCTTTCGCGGTCATATGATTTATCAAGAAGATATTTCTTCAATCGTTTTTTGAAGGACGCTTCAGAGGAGGCAGATCTTATGTACATTGGTAGTTTATTATACAGTCTAGGAGCCATCAAACGAAAACAGCGATTGTAGTGTGTGTGTCGAGCAGGAAAAGGTGGTTCATGCAGAAGGTTCATGTGATTCACTCGAAGATTGTATACAGAAGAGATCGGTTTATTCGTTAGTAGTTCAAATAGATATGCAGGTGTCTTATGTACAAGAACAGAGTGTACTATACATAGGAGATTATATTCAATGTCAGCCATGACTGGGAGCCAGGCTAGTTTAATGAGATATTTTACAACAGAACTGTGTCGAGAAAGATTGAAGACAAGACGACAAGCTTTATTTTTTATAATTTGAAGTTTGCGGAGAGTTCTGTGGTTGAGATTGAGGAAGAGAGCAGAGCAGTATCTGATGCGCGAGAGAATGAGAGAGTCAGCAAGCTTAAGAGTAGCGTCAGTGGTTAAGTGTTTTCTAATAAAATATATACGACGAATGTGGTAATTACAAGTTCTAACTATTTGGGAAATATGTACATTAAACGTGAGTGTATCGTCTATTGCTACGCCAAGATGTTTGGTGACATTTACCAGCTCCGTGTGGCAGTTGGGAGGAATCACAGGATCGTTTCGGCTTATTACCATGAGTCTGGTCTTGTCAGTGTTCAGCTTGAGCCGCTTGTTTGCGGCCCAGTGCGTGATGTTTTGCAACAGTTCGCTTACAATTGAAATGGCCTGAACAGAACTATCAAATTTGAAAAATATTAAAACATCATCAGCAAAGATTTGATATTGCACTCCAAATTTGTCTAAGACATGACGTAATGATATTATATATACATTATATAGCAGTGGGCCAAGAATAGATCCCTGAGGAACGCCAGAGTGCAAGGGAAACACTTGACTTTTGGTTCCATTTACAATTACTGTTTGCGTTCGACCCTGGAGGTAATCTCGAAGAAGCGAGAGCGCACCGCCAGATACACCGCACATTGATAAGTCTTCCAGCAATATTTCGTGGCACACTGTATCAAATGCCGCCGAGAAGTCTAGTTGCATAAGAAGTACATTATGGCCGCTCAAAAGGGAAGTGAGCGAATAATCATATGTACAAATTAGTGAAGTGGCACAAGAGTGTTTTTTTCGAAAGCCTGATTGTTGCGGAAGAAAGATGAGGTTTGTCTCCAGAAATTCGTAAAGTTGTGAGTATATTACAGATTCGAGTATTTTCGAGATCCAGGGAATTTGAGACACTGGTCGGTAGTTTGTTAGGCAGTTTGCGTCCAGTCCAGGTTTCTTGATAGTTGGTGTGATAACAGATTCTTTGGATGATAAAAATGTATTGTGAAGGAGGCAGGTATTAACAAAATACAGTATGAAAGGAATTAGAATATGTACATGAGATCTGATACAGTCTATCTTCATTGGATCCAGGTGGCTAGAACGCATATTACTGGACCTAATTAGTCTCAGACAAACAGAATAATCAATTAAATCAAATGACGTCAATTTAGCCGGGGTCACTGCTGTACAGAAATCATAAGCTGTTCTATCATTTTGTATTGAGTTGTGGATATTTACAATTTTCTCCTGGAAAAAAGCACGAAACTCGTCTGGATTTACATTGTTATTTTCTCGTTGCTCGTACGACTCTATTTTATTGCCCAGTAGATTATTGAGTGTTTTCCACAGTGCAGCCGGCTGGGAGCGCATGATTTTGTTGTTATAATACAATTGCTTACACTTATTTACACTATCAACATAATTGCGTCTAGCTGTACAGAAATGAGTCCAGTCATCTTGCGACCGTGTGTGATGCCAGCGACGTTCGTGTCGTCTCTTTACCCTTTTCAATGTGTTCAGTTGAGCATTGAACCAGGGAGAAGAATCAACATGTTTGATTTGTTTATGTACATATCTTACACATTTGTCACGAATTTCAGCTAGCGAGTGATAGAAATATATGTACAGCAGGTCCACAGGTATTGAGCAATAGTGAGATACATGAAATTTATTAGCGAGCTCATGCCCAAGAATATGTACATTCATGTTGTTATAATCATAGAATGAAATTGTTTTCATAGTTTTTACAGGAATTGAATTTATAATTTTGAATTTTATAATACAGTGATCCGAGGAATAGTTGTCATATGGATAAACAAGAACATCACAGATTGCGCTGCTGTGGTTACACGGTGCAAGGATTTGGTCAAGTGTGTGTCCATGTTCGTGTGTAGGCGTATGTACATGATTGGTGAGTCCACTCATTTCGATATGTTCAAGGAATGATTGTGTATGTGCCTTTAAGTGAGGATTCTCCACCCAAAAATTAAAATCGCCACATATATACAATTTTTCACAAAACATTGAAATTAGAATTTCGACCATTGAGAAAAACTCCTCAATAAACCCCGGTCCCGATGAATAGCCAGGCCTATATATAACCAGCATACAGAATGATTGTGGGTGGCCTTGTTCCCCAATACGTACACACAGATACTCAAATGTGTTCGAGACTATATCTAGTGATAATTTACAAGCGACAAATGTTTTGTTATATACAAAGACAATACCTCCACCGGTCGTATCACGACAGTGATGTAATGACGCAAAATTCGCAGGTAGGGCTGCAGAAAAGGCGGCACTCTCCTCGTTTGCGAGCCATGATTCTACTATGCAGAAGAAATCTATGTCATTAGAGAGTATGTCACATACCAGTGGTAGCTTGTTGCGAGCAGACCTCATGTTCCACATGGCGCAATTTATACGAGACTTCGGCTTGTTATTCCGGCTATCTGTGAACATGCACGTTGATTATCTACACACAGATGTTGTTGCAGAGTCTTCCTGGCTACACACCCACGCACACCCACACACACTCACACACACGCAGCACGAGTGATTCATGATCATCTTTATTGGTGAATAGCTATGGATCATACGAACACTCGCACTCACACACACACACACACACACACTCACACACACACACACACACTCACACGAACACGCACATTCACACACACACACACACACACACACACACACACACACACACACACACACACACACACACACACACACACACACACACACATACATCCATACCCACACACACATACCCACACACACACACACACACACACATGCACACATACAAACATACACACATACACACAAGTCACGACATTTGTTGAGCAGGCGAAATTCTATCAGTATAATGCGCTTGTTTTGAGTCATTGCATGGTTTTTCAATGCCATAACTGGTGCGTTCCGCTATAACACGAGGCCCATCTCCAGTCTCCTCGTTGAGTCGGATGAATATCCTCTGGTGCTTCGACGTCAAGAGCTGGGCATGCGATACTCCTGTAAAATATCACAATACACGGATAACCCTGCATACTCAGTCATTCACTTGAACAATCATGCAGAGCTGCAGCGGCAACACCCCACCAGGGCGCTGCAGTGCTGCTAAAAAAACAAGGAATTACGAGATTGGCTGAATGCAGAATACGAGGCAGCAACGTCATGCGGGTGTAGTACATGGTGGAGTCACCTTGGAGCTGGTCACACCTCAGGTTGATACTACATTAGCAGCTCTGCCCAAGTCGTACGATTCCAAGTGCGCTCGCAGGCGTAGGCACTTGGTCGCATTCACAGTTATGACGGGTATACTGCCGTGTACACCGATGGCTCGAAACTCTTCAGTGGTGTTGGAAGTGCATTTGTAAGTGTAGGCACATGCCGCTTTCGTCCGGTGCCACGGAACGCCTCCATTTACACGGTTGAATTATACAAGATCATACTTTCCCTGCTTTTCATTCGCTCATTTTCTCAATCATGTTTTTTGATTCTCACTGATTCTTTGAGTGCAATATCATCAATCTCAAGCTTTAATATTCACCCATTTATACAACGCATTTACATAATACATAACCTGCTTCATTAGCAGGGCAAGCGCTGTGCTGTATTGTGCTGGATTCCGGCCCAGGTTGGTATTGTGGGCAATGAGCGGGCCGACAGAGCCGTAAGGAGCGCTGCCGCCCGCACTTTTTACTCACATTATTTTTATTTTTCCGTTGCGTTTTCGTACATAAATCAAATTATCTATAAATTTATTCTATTACGGTGGCAGCGTGTTTGGGATGAAATTGATCCTCAAAAACAATTCCTGAGCTCGGGCATTGGACGTGCAGTTATCACCGGAAGAGATTCGAATAGATGACGCTGTGTCTATGTCACGTCGGTCACATACGGACTCAGCACCACCTACTGCTTGGGCAACCACAGCTGTGTGCGATGCATGTAACGCACCTCTCTCCGTGCGACACTGTTGGTGGAAAATCCCAATCATTAATTGAGCCGTCGCCGATTGTTTGATCGAAAATTTGTGAATGACGAAATTATTGGACAGAACACCGCTGCCGCTTTTGACGGTCGGTTGCTTGCTTACATTGAATTATTGCGATTTAGCGTTATTTTACACCTATTAAATCAGGATGTATGACTTCGATTTTTACGATAAATGACAATAAATATATTTACCAATTATTTACATTTACTTAATCATGAGCTTTGTGTATTTTGTATTT
This sequence comes from Sacculina carcini, assembly GCA_916048095.2. Taxonomy (NCBI): domain Eukaryota; kingdom Metazoa; phylum Arthropoda; class Thecostraca; family Sacculinidae; genus Sacculina; species Sacculina carcini. The sequence goes on from OU696571.1 coordinate 8,033,230, forward strand.
TGATTTTTCCATCCTGTTGTATCTTATTTCATTGACTGGGGGAGCCATGTTGTCTGATAGGCCGGTGCGCACCAGTGATCATCATCGTCATCATTGGGGCTGTCAAAAGTTCAAATAGTTACGTTTTCACCTAAAGGTCACTTTTACATATGCTACCTAAACATCATAAAATAGTATATGATAATTATTAAAGAAGTTATTGGGTTACCAAAAGTTACTTTTTCATCATTAAGTTACTTTATGTGATTTAGGTTACTTTTAATCTTTAGGTTACTTTTAGTTATTGTGGTGCAATCGTGTTGAGTGAGAGAGAGTGTGTGTGTGTATGTGAGATTGTGTCTGAGTGCGTGAACGTGTTAGTGTGTTTATATGTGATCGTGTTGGTTAAATCGCGTATTGCGTTCGAGAGTGTGTGAGCGAGTGTATAGTTGTTTTGGTGGATGTGTGGCTTGTGTGCGTGTGTGTGTCTGTGTGTGTGCTCCCGTATTTCACGATGTGAGCGTGGAGTCGTGCTGGAAGTGTTGTTGGAGTGTGAGGTCTTGTAGGCGCGCGTGGGGTAGTCATGCCCACGCGCGCCTGTATGTTAATTACAATTTAGTTTTCTGTTCGTCTGTTACAGTTTTTTTTCTTGCTATTAGGTGACCAGGGGTTTTGGTAATTTTGGCATATCAAATACACAAATATGGTATGTATCTGGATATATATGATAAATGATAATGATATATGATAATGAATGGATATAAGATAAATGATATGGGAAAGATATGAACAAATATAGGATATGTGATTAGAAGGTCAAAATGGTCAAATAGTTCGTTCGTTAACGTCACGCTCAAAAGTGAACATTAAATAGACATCGGTGATATTAAATCTAAAAAAACTCAAACGGAAGGTTTTATTGAACAACAAATGTGGACATCTGAAATAATAAACAACGATACACAAAGAGAAAACAGAAAATAATTGCTAACAATTCAATCACACAAACGTTGATCCTAAACAATAAAAGATAATCACAAACACCTTAGAAATTAAATACTGCAATTGGTGATTCATACCTGAAAAACGATTCATACCAGGAAACACGCAGAACTCTAACGCTAACATAAGAGTGTGCGTACATGATTAAATGTTGCCAGCTAAACATTTCTAGCGATACCGAATCAGAAAGTTAAATTTCACAACATTATCCGCCGGTAAAGAAAATAGCTACACAATACAAATCAGGAATTCGGCAAAGACGTATCTTAGAATATCGTAGAATCAAGCGATACTATCAACAATACTTCCTGTTAGGTCGGACAGTCCGACCTCTCTTAGTAAACTGGGGTAAGAACGACAAGCAATCACTTGTTCGTACGCCTTCTCCGTCCGATGATTGTCCGACAGGTAACACTCCAGAGCTGGTCTTTTCAGAGCTGGTCTCCTCTTCAAACTGACCGCAATCTCGAGCATCATCAGACACAGACTCTTGAGCTGTTGGTTCCGCCTCTCGTCCTGTCTCTTGTACCTGAGGAGCCAGATCACCTGTAGACACTGTATATTCTCTGCCGTCAGGGTACCTGATTTTCGCGAAATGCGGTTTAGCGCTTATAATTTCGATATGTTCCAAGAGTGGGCCATATTTCGAAACACGATTGAATTCTCTGAGAAAAGCTGGACCTCCCATCTGCCAGCTTGGAAGTAAATATCCGCTGCCTGATTTTTGAGGAAAACCAAGCAAACGGTCTTGAGGTGTTACATTAGTCGCTGTGCACAGTAACGGGCGAATAGAGTGCAGATCATATCAAGAACGCTCTGCCAGTGGCTATCATCCATACCTTGTGATTTTAGAGCTAGTCGAATTGCTGTCCAGATGGTGCCATTTTCTCTCTCACACGGGACATTGTTCATGGGATGCTACGGAGTTGAGTTAGTTATAACGACACCATTCTGTCAGAAGAAATTACGTAGTTCAGATGACGTCAATTGAGAGCCTCTGTCACTGTACACAGAGTCAGGACAGCCAAATGCTGTAAAGAGTTGATATTGGCAGCTGATAACAGTATGAGCTGATATATCCAAACGGGGATATACAAACGGAATTATCGAGTACTCGTCCGCGATTACTAGAAGGAAACGGTTTTCATTGACAGACGGCTTAGGTACAACAAAATATATAGTCTTTCGAATTGAGACCGTGCGTGGAGTAACCTGCCAGATGTCGGCTTGAAGAAGTGTGGCTTGAACTCCGAACAAATCCTGCACTCGCGACAAATATTTTTGACAACATCTACTGAAAACGGCAGATTATTTGGCGAACAAAATGATGCAGTCTTCGTACTCCCGGGTGGCATAACGCCTGATGTAGCTCCTTAAGATAGACTGACTGGGTTGAAGCACACGACCTTGACAGAGTGTCAGCTGGATAATTCATTGTGCCTGGGCGATATGATATTTAAAAACAGTAGTTGGATATTTCTAGGCGTCATCTTGGAATTTTGTCATTCTTCACACGATTGTTTAGCTATGTGTTAAACATGTATGAAACTGCCTGTTGATCAGTCACTATGCTAAATTTTATTCCTAGCAGAAGATCACGGCACTTTCTCACACCTTCAACAATGGCTGCAGCCTCTCATTCGACGATTTAATGTTCTTTTTTGGCGTGGTACAGGGTACGCGAGAAGAATGTCACCGGTCTTTCGCACTGAGAAAGAATAGCCGCTAGTGCTGAATCAGATGCATCAGCTTCTAACATGAAGGGAGCTTCATCGTCGATAGCGGCTTATGATGCTCTACTGATTTATTATTTTAGGCTCTGAAATCTTTATATTGCCTCTTTGGTCATTGGAAAACTTTTCACACATAGTAGCGGTGATATCCTCGTAGAGAAATTAGCGATCCATGAAAAATAATTAGAAAACAGCCCAATGACCCGTTTCAGTGATCTTGAACAGCTGGGTATCGGGATTTCTCTTAGAAGCGTAAGCCTCTTAGGATCGGGCATGACGCGACCGTCTTCAATCCGGTGTCCGAGGAAATCCAATTTAGTGACGTTATCTTCACACTTGTCTATATTTAGTTGAATATTGAGCTGACTGGCGACATTCTCGAATGCTTTCACCCTCGACAATAGCTCTTCTTGATTACTACCGCCAATGACAATATCATCAATGTACACATAGGTACCGTTTAAATCATGCTTCTTGATTATATTATTCATGATGCGTTGGAAGACTGCCACATAATTCGCCAGACCAAACGGTAGCCGGTTAAAATGATACAATTCTCCTTCAGCTTCAAATGCTGTGAACATGTTATCATCGTCTCTGATCGGGCACTGACGATATGCGTGCTTCAAGTCTAGTTTTGTTAAGATTTTGTGCTTTGATAGCTTTCAGATGATCTCAGATATTTTTGGCATATTATATGCGTCTAGCATAGTGTATCTGTTTATGGCAGTATAATAGTATATGACAAGTCGTTTTTTGTGCCTCTCGTTGCTGGTGACTAGGACTTGGGCACGGCATGGTGAATTGGAGTTCACAATAACACTATCTCGTAATAAATTTTCAACTTCAGATTTGATGAATGCTCTATCATATAATGAATATTTGCGACTCGTCGATGTTATTGGCCGGCTATTTGAAGTGAGATTGGCAAATAGTGATGGAGGTTGGGCATTCATGTGCACTGAACCACATATGCTCAGTTTTGGTACCTGACAATTGAATCGGAATTCGACTGACTCATGGCGCTTCATGAATTCCTATTAAGATAAAAGAGCGAATACGAAGATAGATACTTCTCGAGCGAAAGATAGAATAAGCGGCGAACACATCTGATATCAGATAGAACAGAGAGTTTCACCTGCTGATATGTTTGATCATTGTTACACAAGTTGATGATACAATGACCCGTGTAACTCGAGAGCCGAAAAGAAGCCATACTGACGACATCTCTGAAGATCTCTCTGAAGATGGAATACGAAGACCCAACGACCTAGCGTAATCTTTCCTTATGAAGTTGTGGGTGCTGCCACTGTCTGTCATGGCCGTGATTTCTCGATTTTCCAGAACAGTGACGAGAGAACACGATTTTACTGAGCTAGAGCACGAAGAAGCGATGAAAGCAGATTTTACGTTCTCACTAGATTCAGTTTGTTTGGATGATCGGTAGACTTTCGAAAAATGGCTTCGCTTAACACAAGTGTGGCATTCTGCATTTCTAGCCGGACAGCTGTATATTGGATGATTGATTTTTCCACAAAATTAGCACGAGAACGTCGAAAAGAGACGTCTTTCGCCCGGTTTTAACATGTGGTGCAGCACATTCAGCAAGGTTATTTTGTGAATAAACACATTCAATTCGATTCTCTTCAACACGGACAGGATCAGCTACATTTGCAACCGTGACGTATGAAGCCGCGTAATGCTGCGCCATTTCGATGTTCCTCGCAATGATCGTGGATTGATCAATTGGCTGGTCTGACCTCTGCTGGCTCTTAGCCATGACATGTCTCGCAAACACAGTCTCGCAAATACATGTCTCGCAAATTCTTCGGTTTCACATATACCACCTAGAGCATCTCAATCGCCAACTCGAATGACGCGCAATGAGAGACGAGCTTGAATACTTCTGGAGATATACGTATAATTGATCAATATGCCGAGTTTATCTGGAGGACGATCAGGATTGTCTGCTTCCAGAGCACTGATACAGCTTATGAGTGTTCGGTGCCAATGCTGCCATTCATCGGCCGTGGTTGCTGCGGAACCACTGAACCGAGTTGGTCTGAGAATAGCGTCCATGAGGAGACAGTTGAATAAAATTGTTGTTCAATAATTGTTATGAAATCTCAACAAAAAACCTCAAACGGAAGGTTTAATTGAACAACAAATGTGAACATATGAAATCAATAAATAACGATACTTAATGAGAAAACAGAGAAGAATAGCTAACATAATTCAACCAGACAAACGTTGCACATCAACAAAAGATAAAATAATAAAAGATATACAATAGAAGATAATCACAAACCAACACATTATAAATTAAATACTGAAATTGGTGATTCATACCTGAAAAACTATTCATACCAGGAAACACGCTGAACTCGAACGCTAACATAAGATTGTACGTACACACGGTTACATGTTGCCAGCGATGCCGAATCAGAAAGTTAGATTTCACAGCAATCGATAAGGATGCGTGTGAAAGTTTGGATACAATAAAACGCCTAAGGCAGCAATTTGTTGAACAAATTTTCAGCATAACCAACAAGGAAATATCTCCCACTACGTACGTTTTTCTGCAAAAATATTAAGCCACATCAGCAGCTAAGGAGAGGTCCATAACGCTAAACAAATTTCTTGCCAGAGAGGAATTTTTATCTTCAAATGTGAAGTATATGATAAAGTATTTTAACTGGTCTTTACAAAAACATCCAACCAATATTAAAATTTATTTGTATCCGTGTCCCACATTGCTTAATTGTATCGATGTGATTTGCATATATTAAAATACAAGGTGTTTGTCAATTTATGAAATTGTTTCGGTTTTCACTTCTTCCAACATTTACATTCGTCAACATTCAACATTTACATCAACATTCCTTCAACTTTTTCCAACATTTACAAGCTACTGAGAGTATTAGAATACTTTTATTTATATATAGGTATCTTATTGTGATTTGTCCGAAGCAATACAAATCACACTGTTTCGATGTTTAATTAAATACGTCCGTTTTTGGTTTGTTGCTTACTTTTTGATTGTTATGTTTATCCTTGTTATGTTATGCCACATTTTGGCGGTCTGTTGTAACCAGAACGGAGACAAGGTGGAAAAGAGGGTATATCGTGTGGGTCAATTGTTTCTTTCTTGAAGAAATTTGTCTTTTTGAAAGATCACAAGGTTAATTCTTGGGTTACTTCTCGAAAATCAAGTTACTTTTTGCATTTTACATTTTGGCATTCGTAGTAGTTAGGGTCGGCTATAGTCATATGCACAGACATATTATTAGGTATAGTCCAAGGACTACTGAATATCTTGTCTTTGCTTTTAGTCCTTGATATAGGCAATTTTGGCGTCCACTTAGAACCCCAGATTGGTGAAGGATCACTCGCATATGAATCTCACAGGAATGTAGACTTTCGTATAACATTGCCAATTCCGATTACTATTGCATCGGAGACTCATGATGTGTTAAACATTGATGCAACTGGTCTCTCCTGCAAACTGCAGCCTACCAAAACCATGGCGTCCAGATCAGAACACCGCAAAGCTAAATAATACACTCGGTGATGAATTTTTTTGTGGAATCATGAGAAATATACAAACTGGTGACTAATAAGGGAATGTTGTGTGAAAATCAATGATTCAAAATGAAAAAGGTTGATAACCATTGCTACAGAGCGGAGCTTCCAAACAGCGGAGTATTTTCTCGGTCCCTTCGAGATCGCTATTTGGAGGGCCGACTGTGCATAGTATATATATATATATATATATATATATATATATATATATATATATTGTTTTGTTTGATATTGTGTATTTTGCTGTGTATTGTATTGTGTTATATCTACTTCTCCTGACGATGGCTAGTGATAGCCGAAAGGTACCTCGAGGGATAAACTTCAGTGAACAACTGAGTGTGTTGTCTCCTGAACACAGAAAAATGGTGCGAAGCATAGAGAAGTTATCGTACCAGCACAACAGTGCCCAGATTGCTGTTGATTTCAACAAATCGTGCATACATAATGGCCTCCTTCCAAAGTATATATATATATACCGTTTGCTCATCATAGAGAAGCTATCGTACCAGCACAACAGTGCCCAGATTGCTGTTGATTTCAACAAATATATATATATATACTTTGGAAGGAGGCCATTATGTATGCACGACTTGTTGAAATCAACAGCAATCTGGGCACTGTTGTGCTGGTGCGATAGCTGCTCTATGCTTCGCACGATTTTTCTGTGTTCAGGAGACAACACACTCAGTTGTTCACTCAAGTTTATTCCTCGAGGTACCTTTCGGCTATCACTAGCCATCGTCAGGAGAAGTAGATATAACACAATACAATACACAACAAAATACACAATATCAATCAATACAGGATAAACGGTGTTTATAAACAAGGTGGACAATATATCACTCATGTGCCAATGTGGCACCTACATAATGACACCTATGCGGCAAACGGTTGATACAAAATTAGCACCTATGTGCCAAGGTCGATTGGTGTCGCATGGATGGGAGGGCGACATCTGGCTGTTGCTGAATGTTAATTGCACATTATTTTTTATTAATAAATACAGCTTCAATTACTTTGAGCCTACGGATGTCATTTTCCCTGTAAATGATTTCGGTTTTTTCATCCATAGTCTTTCGGTCCAATTTCATTTGATGCTGCTGGCGGTAGTGCCTGGCAATGGCTCCGTCTTGAAGGTGTGCTGAAATTCGTTTGGACAGCGTTGTTGTTGTGTAGCCAATGTAATGCGAGTTTCGGTGACTGCAGTCACCAGTTGTACATGTATGCTGGTACACTACATTGGTTTGTTGCAACATGCTGGTCTTGGGAAGGCAACTGTTCTTCATCACTAAGCTGCGTGTTTTGCGTGTCTTGTAATAAATGACAAGCTGCAACTTGGTGCCTTCTTCTGTTGGATGCACGTTTCTATGGACGATTCTTCTGATGGCATTTTCATCATCTCGATAGGCAGAAGACATGATGTTCTTGTAGTACAATTTGATGGTCAATGTCTCTTTGTGTTTCTTCTCTTCTTCGATATATTTTTACAATTTGTCGCGTATTACACGATCAATGGTCGTTTGTTCGTAGCCGTTGTTAACCAGTAGCTGCCGGACTCTTTTCAACTCTGTGCTCGTTGCAGACCATGTTGAGCAATGCGTAATCGCTCTGTTCTCGAACGACCGTATCACGCTCATCTTATACGCTTGCGGGCACTCACTAGCGGCGTTCAGACAGAAGCCTAGGTCTGTATTTTTCGTATAGACGGCTGTGGAAAATGAGGTCTCATGTCGCTCTACTGCAACGTCCAGGAAACTCAGCTTGCAATTCGCTTCCTGCTGATGTGTGAACTTCAAACATGAGTTTCGCTGAAGCTGATTTGTCAACTGAAGTACGGCGTCTTCCTCGGCACATATAAATACATCATCGACGTACCTGGCGTATATTGGTGGCTTGCAAGTCGGTTCTGTTGCGAACGTAGTTGATTCGATGTGGCCCATGTAAAAATTGGCGAAAAGCACGCCGAGAGGAGAACCCATCGCTACACCGTCGTGTTGGATGTACATCTTCCCATCTGGTGCGTAGAACGGTGCTTCTTTCGTGCAGGCACACAACAATTCTCGGAGATACGCCTCAGGAATGTCGAATTTTTGTTGTGAGCTGCGGTAGAGATGGTGACAGATGATATCTATGGTCTCGTCAACAGGAACATTCGTGAAAAGAGATTCAACATCCATCGTGTGCATTTTCCCGTTGGGCTGAGTCGCTTTCAGAATTTTCAAAAATTCTTCTGATGACTTTATGCAAAAATCGTCGGGCAAGTATGGTGAAATCAAGGCGTTGAGCTCTTTTGCCAGTTTGTATGTGACCGACGGTGTCTGGCTTATAATTGGGCGTATAGGATAACCATCTTTATGTGTTTTTATGTTGCCGTACGCATATCCCAATCTATGGGCGCCTTCAATGATGGACAATTTGTTTTCACTCGTGGTATTGCACTTGCGGATAATTTTATTTAGCTTAATTTTCATTGCATCCATTGGATTTCGGGTTATTCGGCGAAACTTGGATGCATCACTGAGTATCTGCGTCATTTTGTTGTCATAATCACACCGGTCTAGTATGACGAACATGGATGATTTGTCTGTTCTTCGAATAATAATGCTGCTATTATTCCTTAGCTCCAACGCCGCAGCTCTGAGCTCTGGTGAGATCAATGACGTTCTTGTATGCCCGCGAGTGATTTTTGACTCGCGAATAATTTCCGCTTGCAAGTCAGGGTTTGTTTTCACTTTTCCTCTCCCTTCGAGATTCTGAATGTCATTTAGAAGCATTTCCAGCTCAGTGCGCTTACTCAGGGTTTTTCGTTTACTCATATGGTGACAGTTTAGTCCCAGGTTGAGAAACTGTTTCTGGACGGCTGTCAATTCAACGCTACTGAGATTGATGAATTGATTTGTTTTTTGGGGTAAGTAAAAAAAACCTCCATAAAGCGCAGAAATTTTCTTGCCTGTTCTGATGCGCGATTCATACATGTGCTTATCTTCAAATTCTGATAGCGATAAGTCAATTTGTTCTCTGACCTGTTCTGACACGCAGGCGTCTTTCCAGGCTTGACGCATTTCCTCCAGGCGTTGTTCAGTTTGCGAGCAAATATCTTCTTTTCTCTTGAGTTCTTCCTTGAGGTAGCTGAGTCGTTCAGCTGGAGTAACTCGTTTGCTGCTGGCCTTGCGACTGTACGTATACTTTGGAAGGAGGCCATTATGTATGCACGATTTGTTGAAATCAACAGCAGTATTGTGCTGTGTATTGTATTGTGTTATATCTACTATCCTGACGATGGCTAGTGATAGCCGAAAGGTACCTCGAGGAATAAACTTCAGTGAACAACTGAGTGTGTTGTCTCCTGAACACAGAAAAATTGTGCGAAGCATAGAGAAGCTATCGTACCAGCACAACAGTGCCCAGATTGCTGTTGATTTCAACAAATCGTGCATATATATATATATATATATATATATATATATATATATATATATATATATATATATATAAATATTATGTAAATGAATCACTTCATCGGGCACAATCAATATATTTTTTAGTACAAACGTTTTCGCCTAACGGCTTCTTCAGGTACTGAAATTAATTCAAATTAACGGCCAAATTGCACAATTATATAGCAGACAATAAAAAACACATGCATCATAACAATTGAGTGACTCTAGTAATTAAGTGCTGAAAAAGGAGAATAAATTGTCAATTGTGTTATCTTTAAAATTGACATTTTAAATATATTCCCTTGCAGCCGTTGATGAGCGATCCATCATCATGCTGCCGTATGTAGGCTGCTTCAGCGTACTTTCTTGTCGACTCATCTCTGATGCCACTGTGGACGATACACCAGCTGATTGATAATGGAGAGTTGGTGTGATGCTCATTGTTGTGTTCGAACATCACACCGTTCAGTTTTGGGCTAATATGCTCCTGCACTCGTATTTTCACAGGTCGACAGGTTTCACCTATGTAGAATCTTCCACAGATCGTACAAGTTATCTTATAAATCACATTCTTCTGCCAACATTGTGACTTTTTCGTCGCACAGGAGCATGTAAAGCAACCGGACTCGCATGTCAGGCGCTCTTTGGGAGGTGCAAATATTCTTTTTAATGGGCGACCCGGGTCAAAGAAAATCCGCACTTTGTCTGCGAGACCCGTTCTTCTGAGCAGTGATTGACACTGTCGCTTGTTTGCCTCTCCCAAGTATGGCAACTTTACATAATATTTGCGTTCGTCTTCTTTTTCTTCTCCATGTCCAGAATTGCCCGCATTCCTTAGTGCCCTATATTTTGTTTTTTCGATCACCTTCATGGGATAGCCATTCACTTTCAGGCGATTTTCAACGGTTCTCAGCGATTTTCGTAGGTTCAGCTCATTGTTGGCTCTTCTTGACGCCCTCACAAACTCGCCGTATGCAATGGAACATTTTGCTGATGTTGAGCCGTAGGATTGCCATGGCGTGAACGATCCACTGTGTACCGTTTTCACATGTAATGTGGTGTCGAATTTGCAACCATCATGACTGATGAGGCAGTCGAGAAATGGCAAGCTGCCGTCCTTTGGAGTTTCGATGGTAAATTGGATGTGCGAGTTGATTGAGTTAACAATCCGCATCATATCATCAATGTTTACGTCATCGTACCACGCAATGAAAATATCGTCAATGTACCGCTTATACTCCAGTGGCCATGGTAATTTTTCAATTATTTGGCGGTCCATGTAGTCGGCATAAATAATGGCCAGTTGCGGTGCCATAGAATTGCCCATTGAAAGGCCCTGTACTTGTGCATAGTGCATCTCACCTTGGACAATCACATCATTTGAAATGGCCAAATCAATGAGCACTACAACATCGTCCACATCCATCAAGGTGAATATTTCATCTCCATCTTTGTGCTGATGTAAAAAGTTTGTTACGACCTCCATCAAGCCCACATCGTTGTTGCTGGAGCTCCGCGGTATTGTGCCGTACAGGTTAACAATCTCCAATGAAGCCATTCCTTTTATTCTATCTTTTGGTATGTTTTCGAGCCATTTGAGAAATTCGTCCGTGCTTCTGATGTGTGCAGGAACATTATCCAGAAGATTATCTAATTTTTTGGCCAGGCTCTTTGATAAATATGTTGCTGGACCGTCCAGTGCAGCGACTATGGGCCTGCCTTTCAGTTCACCTGCCTTATGATCCTTTGGAAGAACGTATGTCATGTCAACACAACAGTCATCACAACAACAGACACAACCTCACACACAAGACAAGGCAACACAAGACACAACAACATCACACAACAGTCATCACAACAACAGATAAAACCGGCCGACTAATGGCCATAAACAGTGAAGCATACGAGAACATGCTATCCGAAGCAACCATCAACAGTGGAAATTTCAAAAAGATTCAGGTCGTACTACCGTCAACAAGACAGGCAAAGTTCAACACAGTACTGAATGTAATGTCCACTAAATACAGGAAGTACAAACAGATTACATCCTATCTGAATGCAATGAAGTGTAGTTTTCCAATGCCGAATTCGACATACGTTCTTCCAAAGGATCATAAGGCAGGTGAACTGAAAGGCAGGCCCATAGTCGCTGCACTGGACGGTCCAGCAACAAAATTTTCTTTCTCAAAATTTTCTATGTTCTGTAACGTTTCGGAGTTTGCTGACTGCATCTTCAGACAATTCATAAATGCACAATACACATGATAACAGACAACACATATAAACAATTGTACAAAATGTTGGCGAATATTTAAATACCAATGACTATTGTCGCGCCTAGGTGCTAGCGACCAGGGATCACGCCAAGGTGCTAACATCAGGCGGATGTGCGGGCGTCTGACTGTCGCAAGGGCGAGTCGAATTTCGCTCAGATTGGGGGGGGGGGGCTCGCTGAGTTGGAAGTACACCATTTTCTTCCTGTTGAATGTTCATTGATGGCCTCAGCTGGGTTATGTACACTGCCTCAATCAGGCGCAGTCGACGTGCGTCGTTTTCATACGCCAACACCTCAGTACCACGAACAATATCCTCACGTGTCAGTTTTTGTTTGTGAGCCGAGCTGAAATGTTTTTTGATGGCGCCATTGCTTAGGTGGCAAGTCAACCGCCGCGACAGCGTCGTGGTCGTCAGCTCGGTCTTATGTTACGTCTCCCTCCCAGAACACCTACCTCCGCTCACATTCGCAATATCGGTTGGCTGCCTGCTGTCTCTAGAATCCAATTTAAACTATGTTGCTTTGTATGTACACTTCTTCACACTTCTTCTCCCCCTGCCTACCTTTCTTCGCTACTAACCTGTAACACCACGCTTTCTAGTCGTCGTTCTGTTTCCCTAGCCTCTCCCCTGCTCTCCATGAATCCAACTGGTCCGCTAAATCGTTCTTTTTCTCTGCTCCGCGTAAATATAATTATCTACCTCCTCACATATTGGAGAGGAAATAGTACGTGTCCTTTTCTACCTCACTGCAAAACTATCTGCTATCCTTGCCAACCCCTCTTACTCCACCGTTTCGACGCCACTTGCCCTCATAATGTTATTTGCTCTTTCTTGTGTCCCCACCTACTGTTACTTGTTCGATAATTTTGTTCATTAACTCTATAATTACGATTTGAGATGCGCCCCCTCTAAAATTGTGTTCTGGATCTGTCATTAGTACCCGTATATGAGAGATTGCACGTGTATGTGTATATAAACATACTTGTATAATGCTTGTCCACTTACTCCACGAAATCTTTCTTCTGCTTATTATCTTGTATGTTGACTTTCTTCGACAGCTCATTTTAACTCTCCCCTGCCGAGCAACTTAATTCTATTTTCCTTTTTTCTCGCCCATTGGTGTGTTGTAGTTCGCGCCTCTGATTACTTTGTGCGCTATGGCAAATACATTTGTTGTTTGTTTGTTTGTTATATGCTAGAATTATACAATATGATATATTCTATAATTATATTATCTCATCGTGTTATGATTTGTGCTATTCTGTGCCGTTTTCTTGTTGTTGAGTTACGTGTGTGTGTGTTTGTGCATGGTATGCGAATGTGTGTACGTTTACGGATAATGGCACACTGTGACATGTTATGTGGCGTATGCCAATTTGTATCAACTGCACGCACAATTACACAAAAACATGCGCGAAATAGGCTGACTAGAATAGATAGCTTCGTGCGCGCCAGAAATATGCTCGTTTTGTCAGAAATATGCCAAGGGCAGTTCCATGAACGGTGGGAATGGGTTTGTTCTAACGTTGTAGATAATATTTCTTAATTTTGCATTTACCTGCGTCCGTTGGTTGTGGCACTAGTTGTATGTTGAAGATACACTTATATGCACCATCATGTGTGTTATGCGAACACCGAATATTGCATTTAAATATATAATTATTTTTTCCAATGCAATTTGGTGTCTCATGTGGAAAAATGTGGTTTTGGCCAATGAGCTTGCTTCCTGGGTGCTGCCAGATTGGCTCACTGTCGTTGCTAAATTAGTTTTATCATGATAAATCTCGTTGGGCGCGCGGTACTACGAGCTTGCCTTTTCCGCTTGGATTAGTCTAATGACGGCGAGTTATCGAGCGTTTGATATGTTGTCTAGGTGCGAGCGCCTCAAGTTGTTTTCATTCGTTAGACGTTTGGAAAAGGTGTCATTTGCCAGATCATTGCCGAGTCGCCTGTGTCGATGTGTGCCATTATTCAGGCAAGACGATGAAAGTGAGGGTTTGCCCAATCGACTAATGAGGAAACCCGGCTTTGTTGCTGTCAAAGTGGATTTGCACGCTCTCACTGCTGGCGATAATTCTTGCGTCAGCACGGCTTAGTGCACTCTTTGTTGCACAATTAGATATCTCTCACAATGGAACATGTACGCTTCGTTTTAAGCCGATGTGTTCCTCTATAATCTCGTTGATTTGGGGCTGTGTGAATTTTTCCGAGTTGTCTATAGAATATCGTGTCTAGTTAGCACAGGGCAGCGCAAAGGAAAGTGCTGATTTATGATTTGTCGCGTTTGCCGATAGTCTTGCTTTCCACATTAGTGTTACGTAATGTAATCTGGCATCCTTGGGGAGTCGAGGCAGGGATAAGGTGAAGAATACACGTTGTGTTGGATATGAGTGCTCCAGAGTGGATTTATTGATTATGGGATCCACGAAACATGGTGGCAGCGGGATAAGTATTTTTAAAAAAAATTATGAAACTGTTTTCACTCTGGTAATGATTTGGAGTGGTTTTAAGTGCTAGTATTGATGTACTGAATTTGTCGCACTTGCGTCAGCGAGGCTAGTGAACCTTCAACCGTTAAAAAGTATATTTTTGAGGTAAATTTTTGATGCGTTTTTATATTTTGCTCTATGAATGAACAAGGCGATGATAATCACGTGAGAGTGCAAGATGAGAATCAAATTAGAACGACCTTGATGCCGGGTGTGAGACCACCAGAACGATTTTTTCCGGGAAAGAATCCTGTTGAGGCGTGTAAGCTGTTCCACCAGCGTTGGTCAGAGTATTACATTTTATCTGGACTTGGTGCGCAGCCGAATAATATCCAGGTGGCAATGTTCATCAATTGTCTTTCGGATGATGCGTTGAGAACGTATAATGGATTCGCATTCGAGAAGGATGAGTTAGAGCGCACAGTCAGTGAGATAATCAGGCAATTTCAAAGTTTTGCAGTTGATGAAGTGAACTTGACCTACGAGCGCTATATATTTCATGGAAGAATGCAAGCTGAAGGTGAAATCTTCAATAATTTTCTTGTCAGCTATCAGAGTAATGTTGAAAAACTGTGAATTCTGTGAAAAATGTGTTGATTCGGTTCTGCGAGATCAGATTGTACTGGGAGTGCGTGACAACCAGCTGAGAACGAGTCTTCTGAAGGTGAGAAACCTGACGGTGAAAATGTGTATCGACGAGTGTAAAGCGTACGAGAACGCAACGGCGAAGTCTGAGAGTTTGCTTCCCGCGCCGGTGAACCGTGTAGCCGATGAACTGTCGAGCCGCGTCCGCCACATCACATGCTCTCGATTTTGTTGAGACGCGCACAGACAAAAGAAGGAGGTATGTCCGTCATATGGGAAGAAATGCAACAGTTGTGGAAAACAGAATCATTTCGCGAAAAAATGTCGACGTCAACCGGCCGCGGGCGGGAGAAAACGCAACGAAGCACGGAGTGTCAACCAGATAGACAACGAGTCGTCTGACGGTGAATTTGTGCATGCTTTATCGAGCAGTTTTCTGACCTCGAAAGATGTGAAATGTCAAATGATTGTGAACGGCTGTTCGGTAAATTTTCAGATTGACACTTGGTCAAGCATTAACGTGCTTCCCGCAAAATACGCCAAGAATATGACTCCGACGGCGACTGTATTGAAGACGTGGAACAACGGCCGTGTCACTCCAATTGGTATCACGAGAACAAACGTTAGAAATCCGAGATATAACAAGAAATATTCGGTGGAGTTTGTGGTTTGTGCATAAAATTTTACGCCGCTGCTTGGACTGAGGGCCAGTCAACAGATGAAGTTGATCAAAGTGCGAGAAGAAAACTGCGAAAGAGTGCACAAGATATCGTTGGATGATTTTTCAGATGTTATGGACGGCCGAATGGGTGAGCTGAGTGGTACACATCACTTGAAACTCAAGCCTGAGGTGAGACCGACTGTCATGCCCACAGAAGGTTACCAATAGCGGTCAGACCAAAACTGAAAGAGGATACATACATCGGATTGTTGCGCAGCACGCCGCACGGAGGCATGTACAGCAGTCCTGCTCAAAGGCTGATGGGTAGGATAACTCGCACACTGGTGCCAACGTACTCATCAGTTCTGAAGCCTGGCTATACAAATATTCAAGAAGATATTATGCGTCGAGAGAAAGCGAAACAGAGGATGGCGGACCAATATTGCTACAGGAGAGAACTTCCTCGATTGGAGGGTGGAGAGTCCATATTTGTGCAGCCGATTGTTGTCAAAGGCAGACGCTGGACACCAGCAAGAGTAAATGAGTCATCTGGTCCCCGCGGCTATCAGGTCGTGACACCAGATGGCAAGACGTTCCGTCGCAACAGAGTCTTCATACGCGAAGACAAGAGCGCTGGACGAGGAGACGCTGCGTCAGCTCCAGATGAGGTCCTAGTGAATCAGCCGACGTCTTCAATGCCTGTGGAATCAAACGTCCGAGTAGCTGAGGCTGGGGTCGCGACGGGCGACTCTGATCCGCCAGTGACTCAAGATCAGATGTCAACAACCGAACAGAGAACACGTTCCGGTCGCGTGGTGAAGAAGCCTCTTAGCTACACTCAAGACATTTAGTGTACTGTTGTTTGTATGTGACATGCGAAGTTTTGTGTGCTGTTGTTTTCAAGTACGCCTTGTATCGTATGTGTGTGCTCGTACAATTTGTTTCATGTGGGGGCTCTTATTATTGCTGTTTAATGTTTGAGTACACTTCGTAAAGAAAGAGGGATGTTACTTAATGTAATGTGGCGTCCCTGGGGAGTCAAGGCAGGGCTAAGGTGAAGAATACACGTTGTGTTCGATATGAGTGTTCCAGAGTGGATTTATTGATTATGGGACCCACGGAACAATTGGTATACGCTTCAATCATTTTTGGTTATAGCTATTTAAGTGCTGCAATTATTTTGATAGTTTTTGTATTTGACTCAGGGGATTTTACATTGTGTGATGGCGTTTTCAGACTTTCTCGTTCGTATCGGTTGTGTATCGGTCTTGGTAGACTTTTTGAGGCTTAACACATCAGTAAGAATGCATAAATTGAGTTTCTCACGAATGACAAAACAAAATCAATTCCTTTTATAAATACAGCCTCTCTCTCTCTCTCTGTGTGTGTCCAGGCTGCACGGGCCAGTTGTTCAGCGTCGAGCCCCAGGCCGAGTATGTGGTGCGACAGGGCGACAGTGTGACGCTCGAGTGTGTGGCGCACTCCAAGGTGGCGTCACGCACGTGGAAGGTGCGCAACACTGAGCTGGGTGTCGACGGCTTCTTCCTGAAACCGGTGCGTAGCTGTCACGTGGTCATATCATCAACACATCATCACATTATAATCACGTCATAATATCATCACCCCATCACTTCATCACCGCATTGACATCATGTCATCACTTCGTCACCGCATTGTCATCACACCACCACATCGTCGTCACATTATAATCACGCCATCACAGCATTACGTCAGCAAACATCAATTTATCACTTCATGTCACATAATCACTCTACATCGCCGTCACAAGACATCATATCATTATCACTTCACATCAACACGTCACTTCACATCATCTTCATCCTATCACGCCATCACTTCACATGATCACATTGCGTCATCAATTCACATTATATCAATTGACATCACAGCATCAGATCACGTCACATATTTTTGCACTGGTCCACATACATACATGCGTGATTCGCTCGAGCTCGTTTTGCGTTGATTTCCATGATGAACAACATGCGTCAGGGCACGTCGGACGAACGTAGAAATCGCGGATCGTGAGTATCTTTTCGGGCACTCGCTCTGACCATTCAAGCACAACCCTGCGTTTCTAGAGTTGGTGTGAACACTGGTGATTGTTTTTCCACCATTCAGTTCAACTATCACATCGAGGAATTCCAGGTGACCTTCTGCGCACATTTTTTGGTGAGTTTTAGTGACGTTTCTCTCTCGAGTGCCAATCGCAGGTGTTCAATTACTTCCAGTGATGTCACTTTGATAAATATGTCAGCAACATATCGACAGTATATTGCTGGCTTGCTGTTCTTGAGCACAGTCGTCTCCGCTGAACTCATGAACAAATCCGCGAAAATAACACCCAAGGGACTATCAGGATTATACGAGGATTATATTCAATACAAAAGATATAGAAACCTGCTAACAACTCTTCTGAGACGGTCATAACAAATTTATTATGAGAATATCTTTTCTCGCTACAAGAATGATATCAAATCGACATGGAAAACTATGAATGAAATAACCGGCAGAAATAAAAGACAAAATTATCCTCCGTATTTCCATCACAATGATAAAATCATAACAGAACCGAGCGACATAGCAGATGCTTTCAATAATTATTTTGTTAATATCAGCCAAAATGTTGCACAGCAACAAACAATTCAACAGCAAACAACAAACATTCACTCTCAACGGTTTCCTGCCAATTACTCAGACAGTATGTTTTTGCAGCCCATAAGTCATGCAGAAATTTTCAGCACAATCAAGTCTAGCGCAAGTAAACGATCTGAGGATGTTTACAACATAAGTATGAGCTTGATAAAAATGTCATGCCCATATATTCTAGAACTTTTGTATTATGTTTTTAATCAGTCATTCGATACAGGTGTCTTCCCAGCAGGAATGAAAAAAGCAAAGGTGTGTCCAATATATAAATCCGGGGACAAAACGCAGTTTTCCAATTATAGGCCGATATCCTTGCATCCTCAGTTTTCTAAATTATTAGAGAAGTGCTTCATGAAAAGTTTAGACAGTTTTATTACAAAACATAGTATTATTAACGACAGCCAATATGGATTTCAAGTAAACAAAAATGTAAATCATGCAATAATAGATTCTCAAAATTATATAACAGAATCGCTGGAAAAGAAACTATTAACTGTGGGTGTTTTCATTGATCTCAGAAAAGCTTTTGATATGGTAGATCATTCATTGCTGCTGAATAAATTGGCCAACTATGGGATAAGGGGAAATGCTTTTCAATGGATTAAGGATTATTTATAGTTAAGAACACATAATGTTATTTTTAATAAATCGCTGTCTGACTCAAGGGGGATATATTGTGGTGTACCGCAAGGTTCGATTCTAGGACCCAAATTATTTTTGCTTTTTATAAATGATATTTTTTATTATTTGTCGGACACTAAGCTGGTATTATTTGCAGATGACACAAACATGTTTTTCTCGGGAAAAGAGTATAACGTAATAGAGCATAAAATAAATTCTGAACTTGCAAAGTTATATGAATGGTTAGAAATTAATAGACTGGAGCTGAATATTGAAAAAACTCACTATATAATTTTTGCTAAACGGCGTTTAGAAGACTTGAACTTGAAAATAAATGACAAACAGATCAACAGAGTCTCACAGATGAAATACTTGGGTGTATTTTTTCAAGAAAACATCAGTTGGAAAGGGCATATCAAGAACTTGGAAGCAAAAATTGCAAAAATAGCCTTTATGTTAAGACAGGTCAGGCCACTAATAAATAGTAAATCTTTCTTATTATTATATAATTGCCTAGTGAGATCTCAATTGTCTTACTGCAATGAAACATGGGGATCAACATTTAGAAGTAATTTGGAAACATTATGTAAATTGCAAACGAGAATAATTAGATTAATTGAGTTTAAATCTTCAAGATTAAGCACAAGACCAATATTTCTAAAATATAGAGTTCTTCCACTGGAAAAATTGGTTACTTTAAATAGAATAACTACTTTAAATAAAGCCCACAACAACATGCTGCCTAAGGTACTGCAAAATATGTTCATTGTGAACAAACGTCATGTTCATAATGTCTTGATACAGTCCTGTAGAACAAAATGTAGAAGATTTTGTATAACTCACGATGGAGTCACTTGCTGGAATAAATTGAAAAAAGAGATCAAGCAAATACCTAGACTTGCATTATTTAAAAAACAAATGATTGCCAAGCTAATGGACGACTCATAAAGACCATTTGCTTCCTCAAGGTAGATGTTATCATTGTGATTCAAATTCGTTGGTGTTGTTTGTTTATGCATGTTAATGTTCAGTATGGTATACAAGTATATGTCTCGTACAGTCTAAATAATGGATTCATGTATGAGTGTGCGAGCGTGTGTGAGTGTGTCAGTACATATACACGCATGCATGTATGAATGTGTGAATATGTATGTATATATATGTTCTCTCTCAAACAAACGAGATTGAAATCGATTGCGCATTCGCAGTTGACTAGTTTTTTCCGCGTTGTTTCGATATTCCTTGCGAGTTGTTGGTCTCTTTTGTCAAGTCTGTTCAGCAATTGACCGATGTTTTGTTGACGTAATATTTCGGAGTTAACTATCTCCATTCTCACACACTGGTAGACATTGGTGGTATTTATTCCTCGAGACGTCTTACGGCTAACATTAGCCATCTTCAGGAGTTACACTGACCAGAAATTCAAATTACAGTGCTAAGATACAATACAAAACATGAAATCGTTAAACACGTGCTTAAATATACAGGGTACCTCTCGTGCGACACCAGTTAAAATCTAACAATTAAAACACAATACAATTACATGAAAGATATATATACATATGTAAAATACATATACATATATACATATATATACAAATCCTCACTAATTTCTGATCTCTTGTCTCGCCACAACCTTTCTATTCTGTTTCTCACTGAGACATGGCTACTTCAATGCGATGTGCCAGTGTTTTTGGCCCAACTCCCATCATCCTACAACCTAATGCATGTCTGTCGCTCCTCCTCAAATTCTTCTAAAACTTCGGGTGGCGGTGTCGGCGTTATTTTTAATTCTTCTCTAAGTATTTCCTTACTTTCTGATCTTTCATTCACATCAATGTCATTTGAGTACATCGCTACTTCTCTGTTTCTGCCTGCGTCGCCTAAGCTGGGCCTACTGCTTGTCTACCGCCATAATAACCCAGGCTCATCTTCTCAATTTATCTCTGACTTTGACACCCTTATTTCGTATTTTTTCCAACATTTTTACGATAATTTTATTATTCTTGGGGACTTTAATTTCTGGGTGGACTGTCCCCTATCACAGCCCTATGCTTCTGATTTTCTTTCTTTACTTGAATCTTGGGGTCTTTCTGTTATAAATTCGGGTATTACTCATACTTCAGGCCACACTCTCGATCTTCTCATTTGTACAGCTTCATCCGCAAATTTAATTCTTCCCGGTCTGCTTACTTTCCCACCTGATGCCACCACATCCGATCATAGCTTCATTTCATTTGCTTTAAAACATCACAAACTGGCTTCTACACACTCACCAAAAACCTACTATGCACGTGATTACAGTAACTTCGACTCTTCCTATTTCTCTCTCCTAGTTTCTTCTTCTCTCTCTCCCACTATTTACAATTTTATTCCCCCTTCAGCCATCTCACACTTCATAAATGAATCTTTGTGTGATATTAATGAGGTTCTGTTCCCACTGCGCCGCCGCGTGATAAAGTCCTCTGTCTCGCCACTTCCGTGGTTAAATTCGGACTTACGCCACTTACGTGCAGAGACCCGTGCCCATGAACGACGTTGGCGCCGATTTCGCACTGAGTCCAACTGGCTGTCTTTTTGCGACTCTCGCAATACTTTTCTTTCCTCTCTCGATCTTGCAAAATCTGTATATTATAAAGATAAGCTTTCATCCCGCTCAAATTCCTCTGACTCCAGGTGGCACACCCTGAAATCTATCACCGGTTTTTCCAAATCGGCTCCTTGCTCTATTTCTGCGTCATGTTTTTCATCTTTTTTCTGCGATAAACTTATCTTCGCCAGATCAAAGCTTCCTTCATCCTCCCTTCCTCTAACTTTTTCGTCCTCAAATACTTCCCTCGATGCCTTCTCACCTATCACACCTGCGATGACAATCAAGCTTCTAACTAAGCTACAAAAATCCAGGTGCCCCTCTGATCCAATCAACTTTCGTGTTCTCTCTGACTCCATCTTTCTGCTTGCTCCTGTGCTTACCCATCTTGTAAATACTTCTTTTCTTCATGGAAATTTCCTAGCATCTAAACACGCCATTGTCTCACCTATTCTAAAAAAACCTTCCCTTGAATCCTCCATCCCCAGCAATTTCAGACCTATTTCTTTGCTTCCTCTTCCTTCCAAGCTTCTTGAGGCTGCCATTCTTCCTCAGCTCCGTCCTTGCATATATTCGGCCCTAGATCCATGTCAATCTGGTTTCGTTTCCGGGCACTCAACTGAAACTCTGCTCCTCTCTCTGCTTAATGATATACTTGCTTCTTTTTGCGTGGGTAATTCTGTGCTTTTCATTTCGCTTGACTTTTCTTCCGCTTTTGACCTTGTGAACCACTCCATCCTCCGCCAGGATCTACGGCATGCCGGTCTTTCTTCCTCCGCGCTGTCTCTATTGTCATCCTATCTTGCTGATCGGTCATTTTCGGTACGCTGTAACTCCGAATATTCATCTTCTCCTATTATTTCGGGTGTTCCCCAAGGCTCTCTTCTCGGTCCTCTTTTGTTTAATCTTTATGTTTCTTCTCTTTGTCCGATCCTCCGCACCTATCCTATATCTTTCCACATTTATGCGGATGATATCCAAATTTATTTCCCTTTTTCGTCCTCTAACAGTTATCTCATTGACCAACTTCTATCCAACATTGCTGCCTGGGCGACCTCCAGAGATCTCCTCTTGAATCCCGATAAGACAGAGTATATTTTATTTCACCCTCCTAGGATATCTCCGAACTGTCTTCATTTGTCCCTCTCCTCTCATATTCGTAGTTTGGGCATTGTCTTTGATCCTTCACTTGATTTCTCCAAACATCTTTCAAACCTTACTCGATCCTGTCGATTCATCCTGCGCCAACTCTACCCTATACGCCGACACATCGACGAATCCTCTGCACTGCTTCTTGTTAATTCCTATATCTTCTCCCGTCTCGACTATTGCAATTCTCTATTTTTTCACCTACCTCAAAAATCTCTTCGATCCCTTCAGTCAATCATTAACCTTTCCTGTCGATTCGTTTTGCGTCTTCCACTTAGGTCACCAACCTCTGTACATATTCGGCAACTAGGCTGGCTGCCAGTCCCTTCGAGGATCCATCATAAGCTCTGCTGTCTTGTATATAAACTTCTTCACTCGCCTTCTCCCCCTTCCTACTTACTTACCCTCCTACAGTGTAACGAGCGACCTTCCAGTCGTCGTCCTGTACCTCTTGTTTCTCCTCCTGCTCTTCATGAGTCAAACTGGTCAGCCAAGTCTTTCTACTTTTCTGCTCCCCGTCTTTACAATCAACTTCCTCCTCATGTCCTGAAGCAAAAATCATACTCCTCATTCTCTTCTGCTCTGCAAAATTTTTGGCTATCTTTGCCCACACCTCTAACTCCTCCATTCCGACAGCACTAAATCTTGTTCTCTCTACATTCGTTTTTCTTGGTTACCAGTGTTAATCTATGATGTGATGTGTCATGTGATGTTTGTTACTGTGTAAGATATTTCTTTTGCTGTTTTATACTCGTTTTTCTCTTTTTTATCATGTGTGTTATTTTTGCTGGCTCATGTATTCTCCTTCTATGAGCTAATACTCCTTTATATTGTTCGCACCAGTTTATCTCTTTTACGCGCCTCTGCTCTACTTGGCGCTATATCAAATACATGTTTGTTTGTTTGTTTGTTTTACACAAATATACACACACATACCTATACATGCATGCATATACACACAAACATATACATACATACACACACATACACACACACACACACACACATATATATATATATATATATATATATATATGTATGATATTGGTGTAGCCTGGAAGAATATTCTCATTCAGACAAACGAGATTAAACTGGATTGCCGCTTTGCAGTTTTCAATCTTCTTCTTTGTCGTCTCGATCGCTCGTGCGAGTTTTTGATGATCGCTGTTGAGCTTGTGCAGTAATTCGCCGATGTGTAACGTGTCGGAGCAGCCGGTCTCCATCCTCAGACAATGTGGTCAACTAAATGCCGTTTGCTAGCCGAATCAAGCAAATCGAGAGGCTCATTTCAGAGCAAAATCATGAACAACAAACTCAAGCAAGCAGCCAAAGAGCTACGCAACAACGACAAAATAGCGATTCGTCGAGCCGACAAAAGCGCTTCATTTGTGGTGCTCAACAAAAGCGAGTATCTCGACAAAATAAACGCTATACTCAGCGACAGCAGCAAATTCGACAAAATTCGCCGGAACCCGACGGAGGCGATCAAAAAAAGACTGACAAATTGATAGAAGAGTTCAACAACGGCGACGACACGCACAAACTTTCAAAGATTGCAGGTGAATACTCGCCAGGCTATATGTACGGCAATGTGAAAACGCACAAAGACGGCAACCCATTGAGGCCTATCATTTCACAGATTCCCACGGTGACGTACAACTTGGCGAAGCGTCTGAACGCAATTTTGCAGCAGTATGCACCGTGCAAACACAGCATCAGCAGTGCACACGACTTTCTGGAATTTCTGCGCGCGCCAGACTTAGCTGACGGTGATATCATCGCATCTTTGGATGTTGAAAACTTGTTCACCAACGTGCCTGTCGACAAAACCATCGACCTTATAATGGATCGTGTGTACCGCTGTGAAGAGACAACACCTTTGAAGGTGATAGAGGATGTTTTGCGTGCACTGCTGAGTATATGCACGAAAGAGGCCCCATTCACCTGTCCAAGCGGCCAATTATACCAACAGATTGACGGAGTGGCTATGGGCAGCCCGCTCGGCGTTTTGTTCGCAAACTTCTTCATGGGTTCCGCTGAAGCTAAAGTACACTCGTCGAACAAGCCAGCCACCTACTGCCGATACATCGACGACATCTTCATCCGAGTGAAGTTATCTGACGAAATTGACACTCTCAAGCGTGCTTTCGAAGAAGAAACGTCACTAAAATTCACGCACGAGAACGCACTCGACGGTCGGCTGGCATTTCTCGATGTGCTAGTACAGCTGAATAGCGGAGAGTTTAGCACAAACGTATACACCAAGCCGACAAATCTGGGACTGTGTCTGAATGGCATCAGTGGATGTCCAACAAGATATCTGCGATCTACAATCAGCGCATACATCCGTCGGGCACTGACACACTGCTCAAGCTGGGCTTCAACGCACAAAGAGCTCGAGCGTGTCACACAGGTGCTGCTCAACAACGGTTATCCGAACGAGCAAATTTCAGACGTGATTGCTGCAGCGCTGAACAAACATTTCGAGACCAACTCTTTGAGCGACGCACAACAACATATCACCTTGTACTACAGAAACTTTATGTCTTCTGCGCACAAAGTCGACGAACGCGTCATGAAGGAGATTGTTGAGAAGAATGTGAGACCCACTGAATCAGAAAAAAGGTGAAATTGATAATTTATTATCGTTCACAAAAAACATCGAGTCTGATATTGCGCAACAAAGCATGCAATGACAGGCCAGACAAGCTGCAGCGACATCATGTTGTCTACCGGTACACCTGTGAAAACGATGAGGGGTGCGGACCTCATTCCTACATCGGGATGACAACAACAACGCTGTCGCGCCGTTTGACCTGCCATCTCAGCAACGGTGCTATCAAAAACCACAATGCATCGGCGCATAACACAAAGATAAGTCGAGAAGAAATAGTGGCAAGAACAGATATATTGGCGCACGAAACTGACAACAGGCGCTTGAAACTTTTGGAAGCAATTTACATAACAACAATGCGCCCAAAAATCAACGTGCAATTGGAGGAAAATGGTGTTCTCCCAACCCAAAGACCCCCATCAAGCAGTGAGCTGGACGCGCCCATGCGCGAGGTGCCACAAACGGCGGCGCGCAGTAGCGTGAGCCATAGGCGTCATCGACCATAGGTGCGAATTTCGCACACCGCGCGCATACACGAGGCGTGAAAATAACACATGCAATTGACGACCTATATAAACACACACTCGACAACGAACAAACGGCATTTAGTTGACCACATTGTCTGAGGATGGAGACCGGCTGCTCCGAAACGTTACACATCGGCGAATTACTGCACAAGCTCAACAGCGATCATCAAAAACTCGCACGAGCGATCGAGACGACAAAGAAGAAGATTGAAAACTGCAAAGCGGCAATCCAGTTTAATCTCGTTTGTCTGAATGAGAATATATATGTATATACATATATATCGGCGTCGTCACGCTTGTGCTGCAGCAAGGGCACACCCAGTCAGCTCAGGCCGTGGGGCTCTTTGAGTCGGTAAAATGCCGTTTTCTTCAACTTGCACGTTCATGGCTGGTCTCAAGTTGGTGATGTAAATTGCTTCAAGCAGTTTCAGACGCCGTATGTCACGTTCTTGGTCAATGATTTCTGTGCTTTCTACTATCTGCTCCCTATTGATCTTTTGTTTGTGCACCGAGATGTTGTGCTTTTGGATTGCACCATTGCTGAGGTGGCACGTCAGCCGTCGCGACAGCGTTGTGGTCGTCATACCGATGTATGAATGAGGCCCACACTCCTCATTTGGACAGGTGTATCGGTATACGACATGGTGCTGCTGCAACTTGCTGGGCTTCTCCATCATGGGCCTGTTTTTCATAATAACATTGACAGTTTTTCGCGATTGATAATAAATTACCAATTTGACCTTTGTTTTGTCGCTGGTGGCCTTCACGTTTTTTGCGATAATTTCTCGCATGATTCTTTCATCCACACGATATGCAGAGCTCATGATGTTTTTGTAGTACATATAAATCACTTGTGCATCTTCATTTTCGGGCACATCGCGAATGAATTGTTTGTTGAGCGTTTCCTTTACGACTTTGGACACTTCGTCATTTGAGTAGCCGTTGTTCACGAGTACCTGTGTCAAGCGCTCAAGCTCGTGATGTGTTGACTCCCAGTCTGAGCAGTGGGTGATTGCACGACGAACGTAGGCGCTGATGGTGGAGCGTTTGTATTTGTTCGGGCACTCGCTTGCAGCATTGAGGCACAGTCCTTCATTCGTCGGCTTCGTGTACACACACGTTTTCATCTTTCTTCCTTCGAGTTGCATGAGGACGTCTAGGAATGGCAGTTGTCCGTTTTGTGCATGTTCGCTGGTGTAGGTCAGGTCAGGTGTAAGTCAGTTGTGTCTTCAAATGCATTTTTGATTGTGGTCACTTCGTCTTTTGATTTGACGCACAGAAACATGTCGTCAACATAACGGCAATATACAAGTGGTTTGTGCAGTTTCATGATGTTTGCTTCTGTGTTGCCCATGAAAAAATTCCCAAACAAAACACCTAGCGGACTGCCCATTGCAATGCCGTCGATCTGTTGATACATAACATATATATGTATATATAGATATATATATATATATATATATATATATATATATATATATATATATATATATATGTATATGTATGTATGTGTATATATGCATATTTTGGGTGTATATGTGTGTATGTACGAGAATATGTGCATATGTATGTATATGAGTGTGTGTGTATATATTTGTGTGTATGTATATACATATATGGGTGAGTGTATGAATATGTATATATTTATGTAGTATTCACACCATGATAAGCAAAGCTTTTGTGTGGATTAATACACTTGAACTTAGAATTCACCAGTAAAGGTAGGCAGTTTGTGTGTCGTCGGTTTAGTTAAACTTTTCGATCAGCCTGTTCAGTTTTTTCTTGATGACGTCTGAAACCGACGCTGAACATACAGTTCGAAGAGAACGGTGTTCTGCCAACTCACCGAGTTTCCCCGTCTGAGCGGAACTCCACTTGCCCTTGCGACAGTCAGAGGCCCGCGCATCCGGCTGATATTAGCACCTTGGCGTGATCCCTGGTCGCCAGCACCTAGGGCGCGACTATGGTCATTCTCATATATATATATATATCCGCCAAAATGTTTGTACAATTGTTTATATTTTGCGTGTTATCGTGTGTATTGTGTTTTTATGAATTGTGTCTGAAGATGAAGTCAGTGAACTCCGAAATGTTACAAAATGTAGGGAAGCTTTTGAAGTCTTTAAGTGAAAGCGACCAGAAACTGGCAAGAGATTTAGAATGTACCATAAATAAGATTGCGAAATGTGCAATTACAATTCAATTCATTCTCGTATATATATATATATATATATATATATATATATATATATATATATATACATCAAAATGGATGTTCGTATATATCAAAATGGATGTTCACTCACGCACCCGGTATAATTATGAATATTATGTAAATGAATCACTTCATCGGGTACAATCAATATATTTGAGTACTCGTATGTATATAAATATATCAAATAAAAGTACTCAAATATATTGGTTGTACCCGATGAAGTGATTCATTCACATAATATTAATATATATATATATATATATATATATATATATATATATGAATCAAAATCAAACAGCGACTTCCGCTTTTAATCAACAGTTAAAATCAACAGCGACTTCCGCTTTGTTCACCTTGTTATGTTAAGCTTTGAAATTTCTCTAACAACATATTTTTGTTCAGTAGTTAAGTTTTCCACAAAATGTATCACCGTATTTGCCGGTGTATATGTCGACGTTTTTCGATCAAAAATCGACCGAAAAAAATCGTCCTCGACTTATACACCGAGTCATAAAATTTAACTTCATATTCATCGCTTCAAATGCGATGGTAACCAAGGCCGTTTCTCATGCATCTCATTGTGCGTGGGTGTGCGTCCGTCAGGCTCATCAAACACCGAGAAACTGAATCATTATAAAGCGTTCGTCGCATTAACACGCATCCTCAGCAACAATTTCAAATATTTTCACCTCAATAACGGACATCGAAAGCCAGGCAGCGACGATGACTGCTAGGGGGAAGTATTGAGCGAATGTGCGAGTCATCGCCTAAACGCCTAAATGGCGTATAGATCGCTCGCTACAAACTCGCGAATTTGAACTCATTTCGTCAATAAATATCGCATATTTATGATTAAATTTTAAAGTTTAATATATTGAAACAATTGAGCTCGACTTATACAAAGGATATATCATAATATCGTAAATTTTCGTCGAATATTAGGGGGTCCTTTTATACAACGGCAAATACGGTACTCTCTACGTGTCTCGGCTAACATTAGCCATCTTCAGGAGTTCAAAATGCAAAGAGCAGAAATGCTGTTAATGGAAATGTCTTGCGATGGCTCCATCCTGCAGGTGGGCCGATATTCTTTTTGGCAGCTACGTTGTAGTGTAACCAATGTAGTATGCACTACAACGACGCTGTCAAAAAGAATATCGGACCACCTGCAGGGTGGAGCCTTCACAAAACATTACTATGAACAGCACAATGTCAAACTGACACGTCACATTATGGACAAGAACACGGGTATAATTCAGAGAGAAAATGGCTCGAGTAGATTAAAGATGATGGAGGCGGTGCTGATTTGTACGCGTGAATGTAACATCAACAAGCAGCAACAACCTGCCATTTCACTGCCGTCCATGCGCCTGCTCTCCGTTGTGAATTATATATATATATATATATATATCCAGTCAATCAGTTCAAGTAATTCACAATGGAGCGCAGGCGCATGGACGGCAGTGAAATGGCAACAATATATATAGTATAAACAATATATAAGTATATATATACTGATTGACTGGATATATATATATATATATATATATATATATACATATCCAGTCAATCAAACAATCCAGACATTTCATCATGGGCGGCGTCTCGTCGTCTTTTAATTAATTCATCCTAGACATAATTAATGGTATTCCACCCACCACGGCTCACTCCTCCTGTCCTCCCTTTTCCTCTACTTTCTTCTATGCGCAATTTGGGTGTCTTTTTTCTTAATTTTTTATTCATCTCTTAATTTTGTAAATAATATTTACTCAGTTGCAGTTACTCGCTCCTGTCGACTAATCCTCCGTGCTCTCTATCCCATTCGCCCATTTCTGGACCAGGCGTCTGCAATCAAATTTATACAATATCTTCTATTTCCCCGCATTGACTACCGTATTTCCCTCTATTTCAACACTCCTCCCTGTTTCTGGAAAGTTCTCCAATCGGTCTTGAATCAATCATGTAGGTTTTTGTTGTCTCCTCTTCCTTGCCGTCACACTTCTCAATCACATTATCTTTATCAATTCCGCAGGCTACCACGTGTACACTACAAGATTGCCTGCATTATTTTCAAATTATTACTTGGTATAGGCCAGCCTAATTATCTAGTTCGCCTTCTTTATCAGTCCTCACACTTGTCTCATCGTATCACTCGCCCTCTAAAATGTCCTCGAGCTATAAATAAATCTTGCTGGTCGGCAAAATCCTTCTTTCTTCGCACCTCGCTTCTACATCTCGCTCCCCACTCACATCCTTCTTTCTTCTTCCCACGCTTCAATCACCTCTTCCCTATGCAAATACCTATTCTCTTTATTATTTGAAACCGTCACCCACTCTCTGACGCATTACGCCAAACTATAATCCTCTATTGTCTCATCCCTTTTGTGATATTATTTAAACTATCTCTTCGTTTTCATCGTTTACTTGCTTACCTTGTGTTACTATTCATGTCGCATATTTTTGTTGATGCTGCGACCACGCCTCCCACTATCGTCGTGTCTCATGTTTGTGCTTGTCTCACGTGTGTGTCATTCATATACGCTATAAATATTCGTTGCTGTTGTTGTTGTTGTTGTTGTTGGTGTTGCTGGAGAGAGTGGCTAGTGCGCAGGAACAGTAATCTCACTCAGCATTCTGCGCCCCCTGATGTAGCCCGATGATTCATGCCGTTGTCGTAGCGCACCAGAAGCTTGTCCGACAACCACATAATCTCGCGCTGATAGTGGTCAAAACGGTAGGGCTTTTGCGCAAAGCATACTGTACGCGACTGAATACATATAGTACCGGGGCGCAACTAGATATGCGACCTAAAAAACCGATGGCTTTTAAAAAACCGTTTTTTTTGCCAAAAAAAACGTTTTTTGCAAAAAAAAACGATCAAAATACGTTTTTTAAGAGTCATGCAAATAATTCAAATGATGGAAATGATATATTTGGGATGTTATTTTTGTTATAATTAATTATTTTTTATCAACACATGAGTTATTCATGCTATTAGTGACCCTATCAAATTGAATTATCACTAAATATGCACAATAAAATTGTTATAATGTGTCTGAAAGCCCTAATATCATTGTTTGCACGGTACTGTGCGACACTTCTATGCACAGTACAGCTTTGCATTCAATTATTGAGTTTATCATTGTGTAAGAAAGCAGGGTTTGAGAACGGTTTTCTTCTGATAAAAACCGAAACTGTTTTAAAAAACAACAGGTGTCATAATGTTTGTCATTTTTTACACTTTACCTTCTTCCTACCAGAAATGAACTACGTTGATTATAATAACTTTCATCATTTCATCAACAGATCAATTATTTGCAAATATAAATGTACAAACACTGCAAATATTTACACAGACTACAAATATACACGCAAACTTAGTGTCCCTAATGAGACTACGAATATAAGCGGATCACATTATTCAGTGGCAATCCTCACCAGAAAAACGGGCAATATTTTCGTGCAGGAAAAAAACGACTGAGGAAATATATTTCATGTACAAAAAGGTATTTGAACACAAATAGCTACATCAAAAAAACCATCATCCATAAAACCAGTTCTAAAAATAGCGTACTAATAAAAAAATCAATCAATTTGGTTCAACTTTCCTTGACCTGCCGCCAATTATTTTCAAAATCTCAACATCTACGAAAACCGTTAAAAAATATTTTGAAAAAACATGGTTTAAAAAAACTGTTTAAATCAAGTAGTTTAACCAGCCGCTTATACCAGCAGGTTACTTGCTATACTAAAGGTATTTGAACGCACATCAATCAAATCTATCTTCCATAGAGACTGTTCTAGAAAGCAATGTTTCATTGAAAAGCGTTAGTTTAAATAAACGTTTGTCAAAAAAACGCTTGACCAACCAATTAACTTGTTTTGTTCTGCTGTCAACATTTTCTGAATCTGTACAATAATAAAACGAATTTAAAACCAGTTTGAAAAACATTATTACTCAATGAATTTGTTTTGTTCTGCTGACAAATTATTTCAAATATCCACATCATTAAAACCATCTTTAAAAACATGGCTTTTCTCATTGAAAAAACCTAAACCACCGGACCCGGATGCACTTTCAAATAGTCTCCTGGGATATTTATTGAGAAATATTGTTGTTTTATATACTATTATCAAATTTTCTTTGAAATAATACACGTAAAGATGTACAAAAAGTCGATTAAACTCATTTCTATGTACTAAAATCTGACATCCGATGACAATTGGGGCTAATTCTAAGAAAACCAAAAAAACAAAAAAACCTAAAAACCTTTTTTTGCAAAAAAGGCAACCAAAAAACGGATTTTTGCATCACTAGGCGCAACACGTACATCCACATACACAATACATTACGGTATATATAAATAGGCAATACCTGAATAGCAAATACGCATGCACATTGATGCACACGAACAAGCCAACATAGACGTACGCAATTCAAGAACTACACAAACGTCACTTATGCACACACTTAAACACACACTTGAACACGAAACAAGATTATGTTTGAATTATGTGTGGCTCCCTAAGACATGGTGCAATACACTACACATGTTTCGCGCAGACAATAGTTTGGAAGAACGTGCTACATCATTTTTCATCAAATTTATACGATAGTGTAACGAATAACGTAACCTGCATATATGTAATATAATGGTGCGCCAAAATACACGAATATAACACATTCATATTTACAAGGAACGAATGGCGCCTACAATGGAATGAAAATTGCTGCAGATCCCAATCACCCATGTTCAACTATATTCAGTATTTTTCAGACAACCCCTTCTGTCGCTCGAATTTATTTCACCCGAGTATGTGGTCACATTCTAGGTTCAGTTTATTGTACAGCTTGCAATCTCATAAATTTTCACCCTCTTTCTCTAACCTTGACACCATCTATTTCTCGTAACCACTGTCCTCCACAAATTCATCCTTTAAGATCCACCACTCGTCTATTTCAAGTTCACACTATTCAATCGTTCTACGAATTCAAAGCCAATCATGTAAACCACGTATTCACCATTCTTTCTCTAACCTTGACACCATCTATTCCTCGTAACTACTGTCCTCCACAAATTCATCCTTTAAGATCCACCACTCGTCTATTTCAAGTTCACACTCTTCAATCGTTCTACGAATTCAAAGCCAATCATATAAATCACGTATTCATCTACACCGACGGCTCTTTACGCAAGAATCGGGCATCTTGCTCTACAGTCATTCCCTCCATGTCTATCGAAACTGTTCACCGTCTTCCATCACACACAACCATTTATATAGCCGAACAATTTGCCATATATCAGGCTCTAAAAACTGTTGAGTCCAACAAATTTGATAAAGCTATAATAGTGTCAGATTCTTTTACGGCTCTTCGATCCCTTCATCATCCACGTCACGCTATACCAATCAAATCAGCCGATCTTTACACAATACTGTCAACATATGCGAAGATAATGTTTTTGTGGGTTCGAAGTCACTCAGGTATTCATGGAAACGATTTAGCTGACTCTGCCGCCAAGCGAGCCCTCGACATCTCACAAATCACTAATCCACCACTATATCCAGAAGACGTATCACCATTACTATCACATTGTCTCACTTCGCACTACCACTCTTCTCATTCACATCTTCATCTTTCTCACGCTTATCAAACTCAACATTACAACACTCACTGTAGAACTGAACCCGTATGTCATCGTCGTCTCTTCACCGTTCTCATCAGACTCCGTCTAGGTCACACACTTATCACACACAGTCATCTGTTTCAAAAAACCTCTTCAGTTTTATATTCCAGATGCATACTCGTCTTAATGTTGAACATCTGCTTCTGCATTGTCCGCTCTACCAAACTCATCGAACTGCTCTCCAACTTACTCTTTCTTTGAACGCTCCCCTGTCACTAGACGATATCTTATAAAATACAATCCACAATCACGAACACTAACTCACCTACTTACACACACACACACACACACACACACACACACACACACACACACACACACACATACATACACACACACACACACATGGTATAGCAGGTAGTATTTTGAAGGATTGTAGAGAAGAATTGGTCGTACCGGTGTACGATATAATCCAGAGTAGTTTCAGAGAGGGAAAAGTACCAGCACAGT